>JBAMBJ010002380.1:0-18161 GCA_037043495.1 Drosophila recens | reverse complement strand
TATTGACTGATAAGCAACCGCAAACTGAAGGTATTTCAGCTGTTTGATCGATAAAAACTAGACTCAGTTGAGCTGGAATTTATGTGGCAAACAAAATGTTTAAGTAATTTATGCAAAACACACACACACGCACACTTATGCATATAAACAAAATTACCATTTAGTGTCTTGGGATAATCCATAATTGATTTTGTGTCTTAAATTAAATTATTGGTTTTAAACTGAAACGATTTGTACGCGTTGGGGAATGCACTAACAGCCAAGTTAGCAGTTGGCTGGCTAACTAAAATTAGTGGCAGCATCAAGTGTAAATTGTATATTTCAATTTTAACAGTTTTGATTTAATAAAAAGATAAAGATACACAATTATCTAACGCACATGTGAGCGCACATGCGGTTGATGCACTTTTCACAACTCGCTGAGCAGTGAAAATGCGCTTTTCCAAATGCATTTATACAAAAAAAGAGCGTTTAAAACAAAAAGAAGAAAACTATATGTATATAAACTCGAGAAGCAGAAGCCACAGTCAAAACGTGCATGAAAATCAAATCCAATTGAAGCTAGCAATAAAAACAAACCCGAAATGAAATGAAAACTTATTGTGTTTTTACAAGTGTTTTTGTTTCATTAAAAAACGATAACAATAAATCAAAAGCTCAGCTGTTTTAAATACTCTGTTTTAACTGGTAATTTTTGCTCTTATTTTTATCTTTTCTACTATTATTTATATATTATTTGGATTAGTTTTATAAATATATATATCAACTCGCGCGCAAACGTCAAATTGTGCACTGGCGAGCAGAGAAATTCAATCAGAGTTTTACTTCAATTCAGTTTTGGCCAAGTTATTGATCAAACAAGCTTTTGCTCATTTTTCTGATGGGAGGATGGTGTGGATTCCAGGCGACATTATTTAGAATTATATGTATATATAGTATGTAGTTTTGTATACCCTATCTATAGGTATTTTCTTTTAGTGTATCTGTGTTTGTCTATTTGGCAGCTCTAAGCCAAAATTTGTTAAGCATATCCACGTCGACTGCTACATCAATTTATTTTATTTGACTTCTATTTTGGGTAGCCAACGTTTTATTGTTATCATAGTCGTTGTTGTTGTTATTTTTGCTAGCGACCAGCCGAAGGACAATTTATACTGCAGCTGCTAACCTTGCCTAAGACTATTATAAATTGATCATGATATAACTATTTTATTTGGCAGTTTACAAGTGAAATTTGTGGAATATTTTAGAATATATTTATTTTAATTTGATTATCAAGGCAATGTCTTCAAATCTTTGTTTTAAATTTATATTAAAATATGCCTAAATTCAGCAAAATAGAAAAAACCAATGTCAATAAATTTGACGTCGAGTTTTAATTAAGTTTTGTTGAAATTATAATGAAATTGATTACTAATATTGCTATATTTATATGGTTTATTTCGTAATACTTACAAAAGTCCGGAAATTCAAATTCCATATTCATGTCCAAAAGTAGTTATCCAGTAAACCTTTACACTCCAGTGGCATCCTTTCGATCTATCTGCAGCCTACAGCATGACTTCGATTGTTGTGCTACAAATGAACATTGAATTGTATTATTAATTTACAATAATTAATTGATTCTTGCTTTCTATTTATAAGAGTTCCATTGATCGTATTTCGCTCATTGTTTTTGCTAGAAAAACTGCAATTTGACTAGCATTAAATAATAATAATAAAAATTACAAAGTTTCCAGCGTTTGTTATTTTTTTTATTATTATGAAGCTGTCGTTGGCTTTTTCTGGTTTTCCATAATTCTAGGAATTTGCTAGTCAACAACAACAAGTCTCATCGAGCCAGTATTGTTAAGAATTAAGTGTTTGTGCTACAATAATAATAATGTTGGCTTACAACATGATCTGTGATTTTGCATATTTCAAATACTTAAGTACAGTCTTTCCTCCTCCTCCTCCCCCTGTCTTTGGTCTGATAGCAACATGACGTCGTCATTTCGACATATACTTGACTCGATATCTCGTTTACCCTCTGGACCACAAGTTTTCATTGGGATGGCAGTAAAAATAAAAAATAAATAACTGAAACCGTGATAAACAAAACGCTTTGCCAACTTACGAGCTTCAGTTTTCTTACTAATAACGCATTTAATTTTCTATATAATTAAATTGTAAGCGTAAATACGCTTAATTAAGCACGTGCTCGTCGAATATTATAGTAAGAAAATATATATTATGAATCTAACACACATTGTAACTTTAAGCGGATATACTATAGATTAAAATTAATTATTTCAATTCTTATTTCCTTAGAACAATTCAAAGATTTTTCATAAAGATTGTATTCAGGGAAAACGCAGATAAGTATGCAACAAAAAAGAAGTTAAGATCTGTTTAGATTTGCACAAATGTGATAATAAGACATATATCATTGTCAAATGATTGACTGATGCTTTTTTTATCATTATATATGTCTGGCTTTTTAATTGCGTTTTAAATAATGATGTCTGGGTATGTGGTTTTATCTTGTGCGTTTATTTAAATGCGCAACAAAAATGTTGCAGATATATCTATCGTTATCTCTATATGTAGTATGTATATACATATATACAAAAGTTACATCTTCTTTTTAAATAATTTTTATTTAATTTTACATTGTAAGAGGCATCAATATAGTAAGTAATGTACTCAATCAGCACAGACTTTTGCCTCTGACTATCGTCTTTAGTTGTTGTTGTTGTCGCATTCATTGACGTCGTGTTGTCGCAATGATTTTGATTAAATTAACGCTTCGGCTTTGGCGACTCAGCGACGTGCTGAGATATGGATACATTTTGCACAAAAAAAAAAACGTTGCTTATCCCAGCGGAGCAACAATAATGCTTTTATATTTAAATAACTCAAGTGATTTGATTTAGTTTGACGCAACAGCTAGAAACAGCAACAACAACTACAACAGAACAAACTTTAGCAATTTACGAAAAAAGATATATAAATAAAATAGATTCGTAACAGAAAAAAAATGATGAGAATCATTGACAGAGTTGAAGAAGCTACGCAACATGGCAAAACAAAAATCTATAGATACTTTTCAAGTGTTTTTGTTGTTGCTGTTGTTATTGACAGTAGCGCGAACCGGAAGATAAAGTCAGAGGTGATTCGATTGCTGTTGTCTGTTGGCCAATTGCTGGCAGGGCCCGCTCATCCTTGAGACACAACAACAACTAACGCAAACATTTTGGTTGCCTTCGTCGCTTTTCGGTCAAATCTTTGACTTTTTGCTCACACCTCCAAAATGTTTAACATTTTATTAGCATATTAATAAAACAGCAAACAGAAAAAAAAACCCCAACAATTTATAATAACAGTATGTTTTTTTCTTCTCTTTTTTTTTTGCACTGAAATAGCGTGCCGGCCACAAACTACACGAGTTGGCCACAAAATTGAGTTATAAATATGACATAAATTCAAAATAAATCAAAAAAATAATAAAATGCCAACACTCTTATTTGCCGTTTGCTGTTTCCATTGCTGCTGTGCTAATTGCCGACGGCATGTGATTTTTTTCGACAACATTTCAATTACAGTCGGATTAGCTTCAATGTTGGTCAGAACCGTGTTGATGATAACCAGACTTTCGGACAGTACCCAACCCATGATTTCAATTTGTACAACTGCAAATAGGCACAGATTGGCGAAAATTTCAATATACGAGTATGTACAAATGTATATGGATATATGGAAGTGTGGCCAGACAACGTCAATAGTCGATGGCAGCAACAACAACATTAATACTAATCAATCTAATTAGCATTTGGACACTAAAGACTTAATCAAACACGTTGTCTCTAGTCTCACTTACGACACCACAAAACATGTGTATATATGTTAAAGACCATCGACATAAGGTTTCTTTTAGGACTTGTTCCAAATGCGTCATCGTGTACTCAAGTGCATTTAATCTGAAGAATAGCTGCTTAATATAATATATAAATTATATGATTCATAAACGCTTCATTTGAGGAATGTGTTTTGAACTGCAGTCTTTTAATTAACATAGTTTTCCTGAATAAATAAAATAAATAAATTGATCGAAACTAACTATTTAATAAAATGTATACTCGTCCTTTTAATTTTGATATTTTATTTATCAATAAATGACGTTAAACAAAATTGTCCTCGACATTATAATATAATTAAAGTCATGGAATATTCCACTTGAATACTGTTATCAAATTCCAATTCAAATTGGTTTGATCTATAAAAAGAAATAGAAGCCAAGCGGATCTTCTATAAAAAAAAGAAACTATGCGAAGATTTGCGGCACACTTTTTTGTTTTAAGCTCCTGAAGCTGCTTTTATTTATAAATACATATATCTTCCATTTATATATATATATATATATATTTTTGTTGTTGTTGCTTTTACAAATTATTGCTGCTGCGCTGCTGTTGCTGCTGTTGTTGTTGCTGTTGGTGCTGTTACTCTTGTTGCTGCGACGACGGCGGCTTTGAAACTCAACCAACCGGTTAAATTTTATGTCTTTTGCTGATATTCATTGTTTTTGTTGTCTGTGACGCTCATGTTGTTATTATTATAGCTGTTGTTGTTGTTGTTTTGGTTGCTGCTGCTGCTGTTGTTGTTGTCTTATATTGGGCTATTGGGATGGTAGATGTTTTACTTTTTGCGCATGGCACAGGTTGAGACGAGCGATGAAGCGTTAAGCGCAAATAAGAAGAAACCGACAGCAGCAACAACAACAACAACAACAACAACAAGAACTATGTTAAAGAGCACAAGAGGCGCACGCAAAGTGAGTAAAAAAAAAACAAACTGGCCGAGATCGTCTGCTTTGGATTTGAACTTGGTTAACGTCTTCGGTTTGAGATAGAGACGGGGGGCTGGTTACCCAGCATAAATTAGACACTTCGTGAGGCAGGTGGGCGGGCACTTTGCGCTGAGATCTCTGACTTTGAAGATGCTGTGCCAGACAAAGTTAAGACACCAACAACAACAACAACAGCAGCAACAAACAAATTAATTTGCATTCCTTAACAAAATTCGATAAAATTGCTGCTAAATATTTGAAATACTTCTCTCCGAATTGATTGAATTTTCAACTTTGTTATTTCTTTAGCTTTAATTTTTAAATTTAGCATAGCTTAAATTAATTGTGAATTTAATTTTTAATAATTTTTTCATTTTTATTTTGAACACTTCATAATTTTTATTGTCGACTGAAGTTATTTAAATAAATAAATAAAAGGTAAGCGATGTACGTGGCTGTACATTAGTATTAGTATTCATCTTTTTCTCCCTCTCTCGCTCTCGCTCACTCTCTCTCTCTCTGTCTCTCTCTATGCATCTCCCTCACTCTATCACTCTCCCGCTCTGTGAGCTGAGCTGAGCTTTGTTTGTATTGTGATTCTTTTTTTTATTTTGCTGATGCTGCGCGTGTTTTGTGATTTTGGTGGGAGTTTCATTGTTTTGCCTCTTGATAATTTGCACATTTTTTAGCTATATGCTCAAATTTAGTACTTTATATACTGTTGCACACACACATTCATACACACACACACACACAGAGGCATTTGTGTTTGCTATGCCCACTTGCACACATTTTACGGCTTTTCTTAATTTGCAACAATTTTTTGTGTTTTGTTTTCTGGGTTTTCACCGAGCCGCTTTTCTCATTGCTTAAATTAGTTTTTTTTATGTATGTATGTGTATATAACAAAACAACAAACAACAACAAAATATATCAGATACAATACACATGATTTGTTTAGTACAATTATTGATGTTGTTGCTTTCTCTTTTTGTTGCAATCTGATTTGATAAATTATTTTGTATTTAAATTTGCCACACAAACACACACACACACGCACGAACGCACACACTTACACAAAATTTCCGTTAGTTTGACGATAGTGCTTAACAGTAATTGTTTACGTTTATTTGATCGTTTTGTGTTTCACGCTTCGTATACGCGATGCACATGTATTTATTTGCGTATGTATGTAACTCGTGTATTTTTCTTATTTTATTTAATTTTATTTAATATTTGTCATTCAGTCAGAGCGCGCGATATCTAAATCTGTTAGAGTGTGGACAGCAACTGGCCGATCATGCGCCTCCGTTCGCTGACTCTCCATCTTCTCTCTCTCTGCTCTGCTCAATGAAGCTTAGCTTCGGCTGCGGAGTTGCCAGTGCGCTTGTTCACTTTTGCGCTCATCTGGCAACTACGCCAAGTCGCTCTCACTTACACACACAGGCAAGCGAGCAACAGACTCGTACGAGCGATAAGAACGAGAAAAATGTAAATTAAATTATAACTAGCAAGCGGCAACAATGGACTTAAGCTAAATCACAGTACGTTTACTTAATACAGACCGTCGGCGGTCGGCTCTCACGCAATTAATGGACAGGGGACCCGAATGCTGACACAAATCCGGCTTCGGCTTTGGCGAGAATTCTCTCGAGTAGCCTCTCTTCTTCACTGTGTGTGTGTGTGTGCAACCGCCCCCTTCGTGGATTAGCTTGGGTTGTAATGATATTGCCCTGCAGTTAACCCATCAACACTCAGCTTCAACTTTAAATCACTTAATGGAGCCGTTTGTTTACAAGAAATACATACCTATTTTATGCTAGAAAGATACAGATACACAGTTAGTCAAGTAATTGTTCTGACAAGATGAAAATTCAAATTTAAGAGTTATTTTCCTGTTGTTTCTTATTTTAATGAGTTTATATATTTTTCCAAATTTTTTATTTTGTCAAAACAATTATTTGACATACTGTAGATAAGCAGATACATACGTACATACTTACATTTTAGGTAGAAGCTTTCTCTGATTGAATTAATACGTTGATTTATGTAAATTACACTAATTCATATTACTCAATTTGCTATTTAATATTCATTGGTCGTCTGGCCGACGCGTCGTTCGTGTTCTCGTTCTTGAATGCCCATGGTATTCAGTTACTTCTGGCAAAAACTTGATATTCATTATATTTACTCTGTTATTGCAAATGGTTTACTTTTGTTGATGTTTAATGGAATATTAGCATTAACTCGAGTTGAGCTTTATAAATAAAGTTCTATGTCCACATCTGTTTCCATTTAAATTGTGCTTTAAGCTTTTTAAAGCGTATTGCATATACTTTTTAATTTTTACATGTCTTTCTCTATTTTTATTAACATTTTAAAAACCTTTTAATGTTTGAGCTAACAATCTGAAGCAAATCAAGTAAGTTTATTTGTTTGTAATCACTTAAGTTTTATGCCAAGTTATAGGCCTTGCCCAGTTTATCCAACAATTCTTTATTGCTCTTCGGGAACTCCTTAATGGCATCCAGTACAACAGAAACCACTGCAAAAGAAACATTTAGAATTGAAATATAATATCTTATGGAAATATAGAGATAATTGCTTACTTTTCTTTTCCTCCTGGGACATGAGCATTGCCAAAATGGTGAACTCATCGTTTTTGGATATTTCCAGTAGCACAGCTGCCGTTGTTGGCTCCTTGTTGGGCACATAGAAGTCCTGCAGGGTGCGCAGCAGATCCGTAAATGTATCCGAATCGAAACCAGCGCCAAGTATTTTACACAGATTTGGTATTTCTATAGATTTTAAATAGTAATACTTCTGAGCTGGAGTTAGTTCTTTCCAGGTGATGTAGAACTGAGCTGTGCCGGCTGGCGATGCTGGTACATGCTGAAAAATACAATATTTTAGTAAGATACTTTATAGTAATAAAAGATTTCATACCTCCATTGAGGTAGTTGTAGTCTCTTTGACTTGCGGTTCGGACTCGAAGCTGGATTTTACAGTGTTTTCAATCTTTTCAGGCTCCTTGCTGATCTTGTTAGAATCTTGTACTTTAACTTCCTCTTGTGGAACTTGCTGAACGGTTTTTCCGACAAATTTTATATTCTTGTTGGAATCTTTCGATTTTAAGTCCTCTTTTAAAGTAGTTTTGGCAATTTGTTCTGAGGCATTTGTTCTAATATCGATGATTTTCGACTGAGCAGATGTTTGCTTCGATTCCTGATTTTGTACATCCAACTTTTTGTTTGTTTCCATGGAAATTGGCTGAGCTGCAGGTTTCGGCACATTTTCCCTTTTCACTTCTTCAAATGGGCCACAATTGCTGTTGAAGATTTTGTCAATATCGTCATCCGATATGCGCAATTGCTTGGACTCATCCAGGCTGGGTCTTGGCGATACAATGTCGACAACCGGCACACGACGCATCGGTTTCTTTGAGCGCCTGTAAGCTGGTTTATCAAATGGCAAAATATCAATCAAATCATCGCGTGCTGCATTGAAGTTTGGACCGTGTTTGTTAGCTGCAATGAATTTTAATTAGTATCTTGTTAAGTTATAAGTTATTTTTTAAATAAATACCAATTTTGCGCAAGCGTTCATTGATACGCTCCAAGCTGCGTTTGGCTTCAAAGTTCTTGGGATCCAGCGTTAACACAGTGGTGCAATCCTTGAGCGCTTCCATATTATTGCCCAGCGATTCGTTTGCCTGCATGCGACGATAATAGGCCTTAACGCACAGCTTGTCCAGTGCGATTGCTGCCTCACAGTCATCCACGCAGTTTACATAGCTGTTGAGAACATGAACAGTGAGTGTTAGCATGTGGGAACAAGGCATTTTCCTTACCGTTCCAACTTGATGTGACACAATGCGCGGTTAATAAAGTATATGGGATCGTAGGGATAAATCTCTGCAGCCTCGGTGTATGCCTCGATGGCTCTTTCATAGTCCGCTTGCTTCACATAACTGTTGCCGCGATCCTTAATGTCATTGGCCTTCTTGTGCTGCTGTGCCAGCGCATCGTGGGGCAAGTCCTGCTTCTCAGTGGGAGTGCTAGCTGCTGAGCTGCCGGGACTTCCGTGGCCGGAACTACCTGTGGCACATTCTTGTACTTTCTTGGCGGTTGTTGTTGTTGCTGGCTTCTTTGTTGTCTCGTTTGCCTGTGTCACATGACTACGCACTGGTGCGCTCTATAAAACGTGTGAGAATATCAAATGTAACTATTGTTCAAGCTTTTGCGGCATGTGCAACTCACCTTGGGTTGGATTTTGGGAGCGGGCGCATGTTTCAATGCCTCTTCCTTGCTTTTGATTTCCTTCTCCCATGAATACAGATCCTTTACCGAATTCTGATATTCGCGCGCGTTCTGTCGCACTTGCATTTGCAATTCAATTGCTTTCTTTTCGCCACTCATTTTAATTTACTAAATTATTGTTATTTTCTTATTGAAGAGCGCTATTTTTTTGGTTGTCATGACAGCGCTATCGAACGATGACAGCGATTGTGCAATGTTATCGATAGCACGGACCGGCAAAATAAGTACTCGATACTATCGAACGACCGCCACAATATGTCAACCTTTCAACACTGTTGTTTTTATTTTTGACTTAAATTTTCAAAAATCAATTAAAACTTAGATAAAAACAATTTAAAAAAAAACAACAAAATACAAAATTTTGTAAAATAATTAAGTTCAATCTAAAATTGGTTTGATGCATTTCGCTTTTCGCGTTGCGAAGTTGAGTAAAAAATTCTGGAAAAAATCTTAAAAATTCGAGAAAATTCCAACAAAAATTCTGGTAAAAGTTTCAAAATTCTAGCTTCAAAATTAAGAAAGTTCCACTTTTAGCACGCGAAAAACTTTCTCATTTTTGAAAGTGCGAGAGGCTGCCACCTTTTTTTTTGTGGCAGTCTTAGCCAGGGCTGCCACCTTTATTAAGTCAGGGCAGCCAGATGATTTTTGTTTGTTTTTATTTTGGAACTAAACGCACACAAATGGAGTAAAATTATTTGTACTTTTTGTTTATTTGTTTATTTTTGAACTGCACTGGAAATCAAAGGAGGAATACGTTCAATATGATAAGGCTACCATCGAATTTCATGCTCGCCGTGGAAGCGACCAGCAAACGTAAGTAGGTAACGAATGCGGTTGCATTGTTTTTTGTTATATAAAATAATGTTAAATTTCATTTAATGCGCAGTTTTGCCCAGAGTGCTAAGTTAAATGCTAAAAAGCTTGAAACCCACTACGATGTGCTCAATCTAAGTCATGATTGCAGCAAACGGGACATACGCAATGCTTTTCTGAGGCTCTCCAAACAGGTGCAATAAATAAACGAAAACATCAGATGGACAATTCATTAAATTTATTTCAAAATCTTACAGTACCATCCGGATGCTGCAAAAACTGCTGAAGCAGCGCGATTTGTCCAAATAACCGAGGCATATCAGACGCTGGTTAAGCCGTCGTCGCGCAAGGATTACGACGATAGTTTGTTATGGAATCCAGGAGGTGGCGGTCTTCGAGACTCCCCACATCAGCGGTGGGAGGTGACACCCAACTATAATCCCAATCCTGGCCCTTACTATGGCATCAGGGGCCTGAATCGCGTCTCCAACTGGAAGGTGGCTTTGTTTTTGCTGTCGCTGGGCATTGTGGGTGCCATCTTTGGCTTTAGCTCAGTCAAGTGAGAATCAAATTTAGATTTAGCCTTTGAACTACACCGCCTAATATTGTTACATCACATTGCAGGCACTCATTTCATATAAGCCAGAAAATACGAGACGAAATCTCAGCGGAAGCCAACTCCCATCTCGAGACTGTTGTGGCCGATGCACAAAAATATGGCAACGAGGAGCAAGTGCGTCGCATGGTGGAGCGCCTGGCCAGGGATCCATTGGGCAGAGCTGCGGCCAAGTAACTTATTATTTTTCACCTTTAAATCAACTTGACAAATTTTGTATATATTTAGATCCAAAATAGATATTTATTTTTGCTAAAATTGACTTGTAATTGTAATTAATCATATAACTATAGAGAGACCCATGAAGCAATAACATAAGGAGGTCTCGTCGGCTGCAGAATCGTTCGGCTTTTGTCCGTTAACGTACAGCGAAGTGCTCTCTATCCCTTTCTCTCGCGCTGATTATCAGTATAGCAATAGTTGAATTCCTATTACTTTACTGAATGTTACTTAATTATATGTGTGCAAATTTTAAAATCAGCATTCTAGTGTGAATAGTGATTGCCAATCTTGGTTTGATTAATGAAAGTGGATTTCCAGCAAAGAGCTACGCAGGCGAAGGTTAATGGAAAATTCTTATCAATACAAGGAAAACATCATAAAGAACTTGCTAGAGTGCACAAGAAATCTGAAAAAAATTCACACCTGCAGTGGATCAAAGGGCGGCTGCCAATCGTATTAAGAAGAAAAACTGCTCTCATCGTTTTTTGCAAATTAGAAACAGTAATTTACGCAGTAGCTCATAATGAATTCAGCGAAGCTCTGTGCACACTCGAACTTTGCCAGAACTGCAATCACAGAAAAACAGCGACAGCGAAAGCAAATTTCATTTGAGTCGCTGCTCGACAATTTCCATCAGCTGCGCCAATCCCGAGAGCTCAACCAATCCCATATTGAGAGCTGGCTGTGTGAGAAACTTGTTTCGAAAACACGTCCAGGCGAAAAGTGTGTATTTCAAGGAGTCTAGTTTGTTTTTATATACCATTTACCCGAAGAATAAAAAGGTATATTGAATTCACCGCACATCATCGCATGGATGCTCAAAATGTATTCAAGTCGGTAAAAAAATTAATGGTATATTAACATATAAAACGAAAAGTGGAGACTTAATAACAGACGAGGACTTTAAAAATAGAAAATATTCCGATCACCACACAGCCCAATATTTGACAAAAATGTCACCTTTTGAAAAGTTAAATGTTAAAATGGTTACCCAAATTCCATTAGACTGTATGCACTTAATCGATTTGGGAGTCATCCGGAAATTTCTTGACAGATTAATAACTAATAAGACAAATAATAAATTAACTAAGGAAAAAAAAAATAATATATCTCAAAAATTGATTGACATACGTAAAAAAACGCCTAGGGAATTTGCAAGGAAGCCAAATTTTTAAATTAAGCCAATTGACTTCTAAGGCGGTCGTCATCCCCTTTTTAAATGATATTATAATAATGCCTTTACTACACCATATTGATAATTGAGTAAATTGTCGTACTTTTAATTTTCAAAACTTACCTTATTTCTTGACTTGCAATTGGATACCACAAACCACTTAAAACTATAAGTGATATTATTTTAGAATAAATTTAAATTCTTAATTAATAACATGGCGGGCAGTCCGGAAAGAAAAATTAAGCGACTGGAGTTGCCTAGCATGGGTACCCATGTAAGTACCCTTTCCATGGGTACCCCTGTAAGTACCCTTTCCATAGGTACTCTTATCACCACCCCTAGCAAGGGTACCCATGTAAGTACCCTTTTCATGGGTACCCCTGTAAGTACCCTTTCCATGGGTACTCTTATCACCACCCCTAGCATGGGTACCCATGTAAGTACCCTTTTCATGGGTACCCCTGTAAGTACCCTTTTCATGGGTACTCTTATCACCACCCCTAGCATGGGTACCCCTGTAAGTACCCTTTCCATGGGTACTCTTATCACCACCCCTAGCATGGGTACCCATGTAAGTACCCTTTTCATGGGTACCCCTGTAAGTACCCTTTCCATGGGTACTCTTATCACCACCCCTAGCATGGGTACCCATGTAAGTACCCTTTTTATGGGTACCCCTGTAAGTACCCTTTCCATGGTTACTCTTATCACCACCCCTAGCATGGGTACCCATGTAAGTACCCTTTTCATGGGTACCCTTGTAAGGACCCTTTTCATGGGTATTCTTATCACCACCCCTAGCATGGGTACCCATGTAAGTACCCTTTTCATGTGTACTCTTATCACCACCCCTAGCATGGGTACCCATGTAAGTACCCTTTTCATGGGTACCCCTGTAAGTACCCTTTCCATGGGTACTCTTATCACCACCCCTAGCATGGGTACCCATGTAAGTACCCTTTCCATGGGTACCCCTGTAAGTACCCTTTCCATGGGTACCCCTGTAAGTACCCTTTCCATAGGTACTCTTATCACCACCCCTAGCAAGGGTACCCATGTAAGTACCCTTTTCATGGGTACCCCTGTAAGTACCCTTTCCATGGGTACTCTTATCACCACCCCTAGCATGGGTACCCATGTAAGTACCCTTTTCATGGGTACCCCTGTAAGTACCCTTTTCATGGGTACTCTTATCACCACCCCTAGCATGGGTACCCCTGTAAGTACCCTTTCCATGGGTACTCTTATCACCACCCCTAGCATGGGTACCCATGTAAGTACCCTTTTCATGGGTACCCCTGTAAGTACCCTTTCCATGGGTACTCTTATCACCACCCCTAGCATGGGTACCCATGTAAGTACCCTTTTTATGGGTACCCCTGTAAGTACCCTTTCCATGGGTACTCTTATCACCACCCCTAGCATGGGTACCCATGTAAGTACCCTTTTCATGGGTACCCTTGTAAGGACCCTTTCCATGGGTACTCTTATCACCACCCCTAGCATGGGTACCCATGTGAGTACCCTTTTCATGGGTACCCCTATAAGTACCCTTTTCATGGGTACTCTTATCACCACCCCTAGCATGGGTACCCCTGTAAGTACCCTTTTCATGGGTACTCTTATCACCACCCCTAGCATGGGTACCCATGTAAGTACCCTTTTCATGGGTACCCCTGTAAGTACCCTTTCCATGGGTACTCTTATCACCACCCCTAGCATGGGTACCCATGTAAGTACCCTTTTTATGGGTACCCCTGTAAGTACCCTTTCCATGGGTACTCTTATCACCACCCCTAGCATGGGTACCCATGTAAGTACCCTTTTCATGGGTACCCTTGTAAGGACCCTTTTCATGGGTATTCTTATCACCACCCCTAGCATGGGTACCCATGTAAGTACCCTTTTCATGTGTACTCTTATCACCACCCCTAGCATGGGTACCCATGTAAGTACCCTTTTCATGGGTACCCCTGTAAGTACCCTTTCCATGGGTACTCTTATCACCACCCCTAGCATGGGTACCCATGTAAGTACCCTTTTCATGGGTACCCCTGTAAGTACCCTTTCCACAGGTACTCTTATCACCACCCCTAGCAAGGGTACCCATGTAAGTACCCTTTCCATGGGTACTCTTATCACCACCCCTAGCATGGGTACCCATGTAAGTACCCTTTTCATGGGTACCCCTGTAAGTACCCTTTCCATAGGTACTCTTATCACCACCCCTAGCAAGGGTACCCATGTAAGTACCCTTTTCATGGGTACCCCTGTAAGTACCCTTTCCATGGGTACTCTTATCACCACCCCTAGCATGGGTACCCATGTAAGTACCCTTTTCATGTGTACTCTTATCACCACCCCTAGCATGGGTACCCATGTAAGTACTCTTTTCATGGGTACCCCTGTAAGTACCCTTTCCATGGGTACTCTTATCACCACCCCTAGCATGGGTACCCATGTAAGTACCCTTTTCATGGGTACCCCTGTAAATACCCTTTCCATGGGTACTCTTATCACCACCCCTAGCATGGGTACCCATGTAAGTACCCTTTTCATGGGTACCCCTGTAAGTACCCTTTTCATGGGTACTCTTATCACCACCCCTAGCATGGGTACCCATGTAAGTACCCTTTTCATGTGTACTCTTATCACCACCCCTAGCATGGGTACCCATGTAAGTACCCTTTTCATGGGTACCCCTGTAAGTACCCTTTCCATGGGTACTCTTATCACCACCCCTAGCATGGGTACCCATGTAAGTACCCTTTTCATGGGTACCCCTGTAAGTACCCTTTTCATGGGTACTCTTATCACCACCCCTAGCATGGGTACCCATGTAAGTACCCTTTTCATGTGTACTCTTATCACCACCCCTAGCATGGGTACCCATGTAAGTACCCTTTTCATGGGTACCCCTGTAAGTACCCTTTCCATGGGTACTCTTATCACCACCCCTAGCATGGGTACCCATGTAAGTACCCTTTCATGGGTACCCCTGTAAGTACCCTTTCCATGGGTACTCTTATCACCACCCCTAGCATGGGTACCCATGTAAGTACCCTTTCATGGGTACCCCTGTAAGTACCCTTTTCATGGGTACTCTTATCACCACCCCTAGCATGGGTACCCATGTAAGTACCCTTTTCATGTGTACTCTTATCACCACCCCTAGCATGGGTACCCATGTAAGTACCCTTTTCATGGGTACCCCTGTAAGTACCCTTTCCATGGGTACTCTTATCACCACCCCTAGCATGGGTACCCATGTAAGTACCCTTTTCATGGGTACCCCTGTAAGTACCCTTTCCATGGGTACTCTTATCACCACCCCTAGCATGGGTACCCATGTAAGTACCCTTTCATGGGTACCCCTGTAAGTACCCTTTTCATGGGTACTCTTATCACCACCCCTAGCATGGGTACCCATGTAAGTACCCTTTTCATGTGTACTCTATCACCACCCCTAGCATGGGTACCCATGTAAGTACCCTTTTCATGGGTACCCCTGTAAGTACCCTTTCCATGGGTACTCTTATCACCACCCCTAGCATGGGTACCCATGTAAGTACCCTTTCATGGGTACCCCTGTAAGTACCCTTTCCATGGGTACTCTTATCACCACCCCTAGCATGGGTACCCATGTAAGTACCCTTTTCATGGGTACCCCTGTAAGTACCCTTTTCATGGGTACTCTTATCACCACCCCTAGCATGGGTACCCATGTAAGTACCCTTTTCATGTGTACTCTTATCACCACCCCTAGCATGGGTACCCATGTAAGTACCCTTTTCATGGGTACCCCTGTAAGTACCCTTTCCATGGGTACTCTTATGCCCACCCCTAGCATGGGTACCCATGTAAGTACCCTTTTCATGGGTACCCCTGTAAGTACCCTTTCCATGGGTACTCTTATCACCACCCCTAGCATGGGTACCCATGTAAGTACCCTTTTCATGGGTACCCCTGTAAGTACCCTTTTCATGGGTACTCTTATCACCACCCCTAGCATGGGTACCCATGTAAGTACCCTTTTCATGTGTACTCTTATCACCACCCCTAGCATGGGTACCCATGTAAGTACCCTTTCATGGGTACCCCTGTAAGTACCCTTTCCACTGGGTACTCTTATCACCACCCCTAGCATGGGTACCCATGTAAGTACCCTTTTCATGGGTACCCCTGTAAGTACCCTTTTCATGGGTACTCTTATCACCACCCCTAGCATGGGTACCCATGTAAGTACCCTTTTCATGGGTACTCTTATCACCACCCCTAGCATGGGTACCCATGTAAGTACCCTTTTCATGGGTACTCTTATCACCACCCCTAGCATGGGTACCCATGTAAGTACCCTTTTCATGGGTACCCCTGTAAGTACCCTTTTCATGGGTACTCTTATCACCACCCCTAGCATGGGTACCCATGTAAGTACCCTTTTCATGTGTACTCTTATCACCACCCCTAGCATGGGTACCCATGTAAGTACCCTTTCATGGGTACCCCTGTAAGTACCCTTTTCATGGGTACTCTTATCACCACCCCTAGCATGGGTACCCATGTAAGTACCCTTTTCATGGGTACCCCTGTAAGTACCCTTTCCATGGGTACTCTTATCACCACCCCTAGCATGGGTACCCATGTAAGTACCCTTTTCATGGGTACCCCTGTAAGTACCCTTTTCATGGGTACTCTTATCACCACCCCTAGCATGGGTACCCATGTAAGTACCCTTTTCATGGGTACTCTTATCACCACCCCTAGCATGGGTACCCATGTAAGTACCTTTTCATGGGTACCCCTCATGGGTACCCCTGTAGTACCCTTTTCATGGGTACTCTTATCACCACCCCTAGCATGGGTACCCATGTAAGTACCCTTTTCATGGGTACTCTTATCACCACCCCTAGCATGGGTACCCATGTAAGTACCCTTTTCATGGGTACCCCTGTAAGTACCCTTTCCATGGGTACTCTTATCACCACCCCTAGCATGGGTACCCATGTAAGTACCCTTTCATGGGTACCCCTGTAAGTACCCTTTCCATGGGTACTCTTATCACCACCCTAGCATGGGTACCCATGTAAGTATCCTTTTCATGGGTACCCCTGTAAGTACCCTTTTCATGGGTACTCTTATCACCACCCCTAGCATGGGTACCCATGTAAGTACCCTTTTCATGTGTACTCTTATCACCACCCCTAGCATGGGTACCCATGTAAGTACCCTTTTCATGGGTACCCCTGTAAGTACCCTTTTCATGGGTACTCTTATCACCACCCCTAGCATGGGTACCCATGTAAGTACCCTTTTCATGTGTACTCTTATCACCACCCCTAGCATGGGTACCCATGTAAGTACCCTTTTCATGGGTACCCCTGTAAGTACCCTTTTCATGGGTACTCTTATCACCACCCCTAGCATGGGTACCCATGTAAGTACCCTTTTCATGTGTACTCTTATCACCACCCCTAGCATGGGTACCCATGTAAGTACCCTTTTCATGGGTACCCCTGTAAGTACCCTTTCCATGGGTACTCTTATCACCACCCCTAGCATGGGTACCCATGTAAGTACCCTTTTCATGGGTACCCCTGTAAGTACCCTTTCCATGGGTACTCTTATCACCACCCCTAGCATGGGTACCCATGTAAGTACCCTTTTCATGGGTACCCCTGTAAGTACCCTTTTCATGGGTACTCTTATCACCACCCCTAGCATGGGTACCCATGTAAGTACCCTTTTCATGTGTACTCTTATCACCACCCCTAGCATGGGTACCCATGTAAGTACCCTTTTCATGGGTACCCCTGTAAGTACCCTTTCCATGGGTACTCTTATCACCACCCCTAGCATGGGTACCCATGTAAGTACCCTTTTCATGGGTACCCCTGTAAGTACCCTTTTCATGGGTACTCTTATCACCACCCCTAGCATGGGTACCCATGTAAGTACCCTTTTCATGTGTACTCTTATCACCACCCCTAGCATGGGTACCCATGTAAGTACCCTTTTCATGGGTACCCCTGTAAGTACCCTTTTCATGGGTACTCTTATCACCACCCCTAGCATGGGTACCCATGTAAGTACCCTTTTCATGTGTACTCTTATCACCACCCCTAGCATGGGTACCCATGTAAGTACCCTTTTCATGGGTACCCCTGTAAGTACCCTTTTCATGGGTACTCTTAT
>JBAMBJ010002379.1:0-16709 GCA_037043495.1 Drosophila recens | reverse complement strand
CAGCTGAATGCCATTGCATTTAAATAAACTTAAAGCTGTCGTATAAACTTGGTTACAGTTGCAAATCTATCGACTTTCGAAACATTGCATTTATCAGATATCGATAGACGTTGATCTTCGTCAAGCGCAGTGTTGCCACACACTTCTCAACAGTTGGCAGCACTTATCGATATTTTTTAAGCTTGAAGGCAGAACGATAACTTACATCGGGATATGTGACCAGCTGACGATCAAACTCCTCATCCGAGGGTGGTCCACCATTCTCCAGCATGCCACACATGGACATGGACACCAATTCCAAGTATCTATAATACAAATGGGAATAAAATACGTCTCATATTGTTGTGTTTTTTATAATTACTTCTTATCCATTTGCTGCTTGCTCTCGTCGAAATCCGAGTCCAAGCTCTTTTGGTTCTCCTCCAGCGAGCTGGGCGAGTGTGGCAGACTGGTGCCATTGCCACTCTCACGATCCTCGTCGCCGCTGTGCGTTGCCGCCGTCGCCTTTGTCTCCTTGGGCAGCTGCTTGGGACTGGGAAAATAGAGGGCTGCCATTTCGGGATCCATGCTGCCCGCATCCAGATCCGATAGATATATGCCACCCGCCTGATTGGTGGCACCTTCCTTGCGCAATCGATTCGCCCGCTTCATGAAACTGAACATGTTGCTCAACATGGAATGCCGTTCGCTCTGTTGCGCCTCCGCCGCACTCACAGATCCCTTGGCCTGCTCCGGCGTGGGCAGCTCGCCCCACTTCCACAGCGCGCTGTTCACATCGTCGTCGTGACCCACGTGACGCTTGTCCCGCATGGTCGTCTCCAGCTCACTGTCACTCTGGATGGGCGTCGAGGGACGTCCGCCGCCGACACGCGGCGCATTGGCAGCTCCAATGCTGGTGGGCGTTGAGATCTCCGTGTCGCTGAAGAAGTGTATGTCAAAGTCATGACATTTGTGGGCGGCGACTGCTGTTGCGGTTGTTGTTGTGGGCGTGGTGGCCAGCTCACTGTGGGCCGTTAGGAGGGGGGATGCCGTTGCCGTTGCCTGCTCGTCGTTGGACGAGTTGGAGTTGGAGTTGTTGTTGTTGATGTGGTGGTTGGTTATGGAAATGCTGGCAGCCACATCAGTGGTACTGCTCTCATCAATGTTGCTCACCTGAACCGAGCTCAGGAGTTCAGAACTGGCATCCACCAACATGTTGTTGCCAGCATCGCCGCCAGCGGCGCTGCCAATGGAGCTGCTCGAGGATGTCTTGCGTTGTGAGTTCTTCTTCTTCATTTGCGACTTCTTGCGACGCTTCTTTGTTTTGCTCTTGTTGGACTCATCCTTAATTGGCTCATTGGTAGCCGGAGCTGGAGTCGGAGCTGGAGTCGGAGTCTTCACAGCTTCCTTGGCCAGCTCGGATTCTGCCTCCTTCTCTTGTTGTTTCTCTTGCTCCAGCCTGGCTGTTAAGGCTGTTTCGGACAAGTACAAACCCTCGAGTTTCTGACGGTAGATGTTAACCCTTATTTCGTCTTCTGAAAGCCTGCAAACAATATGATTGAATCTTGAGTAAGTTATACATAAATCTTTAAGGGAGAGTTGTGTACCCGAACTGTCTACAGTTTTCAATTAGATCCTTAAACTCCTCCTCGGTTAGACCAGTGGTGTCGTCAAAGACAGTCTTGACAGTCTCCGATTCCTTTTCCAGTTTCGTCTCCGGCTCTGGCACTTTCTGCTGCTGTTTCTCCTTCTCCTTCTCCAGCGCCTTTGTGTCTTGAAAGAACTCCTCATGCTCGGCCCATTCCTTGCGCATCTTCAGTGTGGTATACTCCAAGCGCTTGTGTCCCAATCTGCGGCGCTCCATCTCGTTTTCCGTGTGCCTGCAAAACAATAGGATCGATTCGTGAGTGTCTTAAACATGCATCTTAAAAGGGAATTGGGGGTTAAGCAATCGCTACCTGCGCTTTGTGTAGTCCGAGACTTGATTCTCGTACTTCTTGCCCTCAATGGCAATCTCCTTGGACTCCTCCTTGGACAGGTCAATGGAGTTGCGACGCGGCATTGGCAAAGGAATTTGCAGATCATCGCTAGCATTTCTAAAAATGAAATGACATGACATGATATAAACTAGCCGATCTACAATGAACTCATTATATGTATATCATACTTGTCTGCGATCACGCCGCTAATGTCCTCCATGGTGTCGTTGCCCTTGTTGAGCGACTGCAGGAAACTCTTTGGTATGGGTGATGTGGCCAGATTCTCGGGCAAATCCTCATCCTCATCGTACGCGCATTCCTCCACAAAAAATGCCTCGCCGGAGTCGCCCAGCTTCATCTGAATGTCCACGGGTATGCCATTTATTTCCATATCCACCTACATAACATTAGTAAAAAGATCGATTAATATCAATTGTCAGCAAAATCGATGTCGATAACTTACCACTTTCTCGCGACTGCGCAGCACGCCAAGCTTGCCAAAGCGCACATGGAAGGGGGAACACTGGAATTCGCCATCCTCCTGCTCCACGGCGATCACATCGATGGCTCCAGTTAATGTCGCCGCATTGATGTCATTGTAGAAGTCTTGCAAATTGCTAAACACGCGCACCAAACTGTTCATTTTTAATCGATTTGTGCTTATCGATATCAGCTAAGATTTAAATTCCAAATGCGTTAACGCAATGTTTTTTTTCTCTCTCTCTCTCTCCCACGCGCTCTCTTTTATTGCGTATGTGTCTGTATCTCCGATTACGACACGTTTGTATGTATGTGTTCGATTGCAATTAATAGCCAGCCATTTTATTGCACTTGTTTCGGCAAGTTGATTGCTATTGATAAATCTACCTTTGGCCCCTGTAAATGACAGAAAACACAGCGGCACTCATAAAATCATATTCACATTATAAATACTTAGGTAGTAGTAGTTCTTAAAATATACCGACGGGAGAAAACTAAACAAATATTGCTGACAAATTTTTGACATTTGAAATGTTGCGGCAAGTGCAGTGTGTCGCGATGGGAAACATGAAAAAGCTTTGGCTGCGCAACATGCATATAAACCCCTCTGCCAAATTTGTTGTTGCCAACTGTTGTTTTCTATTTGCAAGCTTTATACGCCGAAAGTCAAGGTGAATTGCATTTGTGAACGCAAGCGAAACAAATCAAATCAAAGAAGAATGATGGGAGACAGAGTGATGGGCAGGCGAATGGATACCTATTAATTTAGTTTTTGAGAAATATTGCAGCTCTATATTACACTCCCTATAAAAAACCTACGCATGCAAAGATTTATAATTGCCGTTTTAAGCTCATTCACTTGAAATATCGAGTCTACACGAAGTTCAAGGAGGCAACAAAAGGTACACAAACTCTACACGAGCCACGCACATATCTACATACATACATACATATGTAATTGTTTGCTGTCGTTGGCGTCAGAGCTTTTAGTGTACATGTTATCGATAAAAGCCGATAGTGTGATAAATTTGTCGCAAAGACATCAATGGTTAGTTTGAAACTTTAGTGGCGTGTTTTTACTCTTTGTTTGTGTGTAATAAACAATGATAATGCCAGCAGAATGTTAAACTGTTATATGCGTATGTATGTTTGCTTGTGCGTGTGTGAGTGTATGATCGTAAACTCATTACTCATTTCTCATGCCACTGGAAAAAGGAAAACATCACGCGATTTTAAAGACGGCATTTAAAGCGAATAATAATGATCTGTAAATTAATAAAATGAACAAATACATAAATATGTATATTTATCAGCCCCGTTACGAATTAATTAATTTTCGCTCTTTGGACATACATACATATGTATGTATGTCAAATCGCGTGATTATGTTTTACCTGTTATTGAAATCGTCAGACTCGATTATTTATTATAAACTTATTCTGGCGTTCAGAAAAATATATATGTAATATATGTATATGTACGCACGTATGTATTTATATTAATAATTGTGTATTTGTTTGTGTACAAAATGCCAGCCTAGCGTAAAGTTCAATGTACAAAAGTTTCTGAAGTATGTGTGAGTGTATGTATGTATATAAAGCTCATTGGTTTTGCTTATCACAAAGGAAATGGTCAAACTAATTTCGAGTATTTATTAGTCGTGTATTTCTTGTAGTTGATAAGACAAGGCCCCTTTCATGCTGATTAATAATTAATGCAATAAAATAAATATTTATCGTTCATGTCCAGTTTTATGTGTTGAACTAAAGGGTATCCTTGTAGTGTAACCTAATATGGTACACACAATACGCAACTGCGGTTGTTATAGTGACACACAGACAGACAGACCGTCAGACAACACGCCATACATCTGTCACGCGTCGTCGACTGACGTTACTTTCACCTGCGAAACAAACGCAACGCGCAAAAAGCTACAAACAAAACAAACGCAAAAAAAAAAAAACTTACAAAAAGCTCGCTCTCAAACTGCTGATTAAAACGGGTATATAAGACAAGCGAATGATGGGGAAACCAATGTGCAGTTCAAACACAAAGGCGAAAAAGAGACAAAAGAAGAAGCTGCACACACAGCAACAACAAATCGAAACAAATGAAATTTGCACAAAACACGCGAAAACGAATTGGGCGAGGAGAACGAAACGGAACGACACAAAAAAAGAAAACTGCACATCAATTGACGTCGGCGTCGCGTATGCAAAATTAAATGTTTGTGTTTATTTTATTAGTCTGAATTGCTTAGACAATTCTGTTGAGTCACGTTCAAAGTCCAAACACACTCATAAAATTAAATTCATAGCACAGAGCGAAATAAATGGTTGAAACAGGAACAAAGTCAAAAATATTATTGCTTGCCAAGAAAAGTCCGCATTGAATTTTGCAGATGTTTCTAGTATAATGGAAATTTTATGTGTCTCACTACCTTCGCTTTTCAAAACTGTTCACACGATGCTGTTTGTTGGTTTTCCTTGGTTGAAATTAATCGCGAAAAACTAGTAAGACAAATCCGCCTTACTCTATTTCTGCTGCAGCAGCACTTCAAATTAGTTTATTGTAGCTCTATGCGCAGATTTGCTGTTGTAATTCAATATTTGAGTTTTGTTAACAAGTCTCTTTTTTTTAGTTTTATTTCTATGCTTCTTTCAATTATTCTTTTCTGGCTTTCCAGCCTTGCTTGTTGCTCCGACGAATGCGTTTGCACAACTAAGCTGTCGAGCGACAGCGTTGCCTCTTTTTAGTTATACAAGAAGGCAACGCGCGCCAAAGCTAATTAAATTAAGCACCTGCCTGTCTATGTGTGTGTGTGAGAGAGTGAACCAGCGAGAGAGTGAGCGCATGAACACGTTGCGCGCCACACTTAAGAGAAAAAGCTTTGACATGTGTTTGTGTTTGGCCTGCAGAAAAAGGAGAGCAAAAAAAACCTGTAAAACCGGAAAGTCTTGTAAAAATATGGAGGTTCTTGTTGTTTGTACTTAAAAACATGTACACACTTATGTAGTTGTTGCCATGGCTGTAGCTGAGCAATTGTTTGAGCATATCTGCCGTTCTCTCTCTCTCTCTTACAATCTCACGCTCTTTGACTTTGTACTTGTTGGTGTGACAGACAACAACAATATTATTAACTGTGCTTATCAGCTGTACGCAAAGACGACGCTTTGTTGCCAGTAGCAGCTGTTATTGTGACATTTGCTATAAAGCAATTGCAATAATGCATATATTAATATATGTGTATGTGAGTATTGTTGTGATGACGACGCCACATACATATGTACATAAATTCATTGTCAGACGTTGCGATGTTGCTGTCGCTGCATTTGTTAGTTTCGTGCCGAAAAGCTCTCTTCAGGCAGCTGGCAGACAGGAAGTGTAATGTATGTATCGATGTTCATGTACATACATACATACATGTGTATGTATCGCATATATGAATGGGATTTTGAATCCATCAACACATTTCGGCCAAGAATCTTAAAGCACGTGCCCATGGTCAAATATACGCAAAATACTCGACAAATATAATATGCAAAAAGAATTTGTCACAGTGAAGAGAATCAAAATTAATCTACAAATTGCCGTCGAGTGCCAAGAAAACAAAAATGATGACTACACTGAGAGAAAAGAAGCAAATAAAAATAAAATAAATAACTTACCAAAACAAAAGCAAATTCCAAATAAAAATTATAACAAACTTGTACAATTTCAATAATTAATATTATAAATTTATTTATAAATTTGTATATTTTAAAATAGTAACTAATGAAAATGCATAATTATGTACATTAAACAAGTTGTACCAAAAATATATAATGCAATACAAATATCTTTTTTCTACTTTTTACGTTTCTTGTCAATTTGAATGTATATAATTTAAAATAGTTTAACAAATACAAAATAATTGGCAAATTTCAGGCATACAAATAATAAGAGTAATAAATGTATGTATAAATATGTAAATACTAGTTGTAAAAATACATTTAAACAAAATAATAATAATAAAATAGCTGATGGAAAATATATAAGTAATGATTTCTCTTTTTATTATATGGTGTTTCTCTTTTTTTTGCATTAGTTAAGCGTTTTAGTAGCTTAAAAAAGAGAGACGAACCCCAACGAAAATGCAATCATACAATATGTGGATGATATAGTAGAAGGATATATAGATGGGATCCTTAGACTCTATTTGCTCTTGCGACGTGCATCCGTTATAGCACCCCAGAGTTCGATAATGAAATCGTCGGTGAAACCGAACGATTCCAGATCGGAGTTATCAATGGCCTCGGCAAAGTCCATCGAATTGGACTTGTTGTCACCCAGATCCCAGATCTGTGATGCCAGCTCCGTGTCATTGATGCCCATAAACGATTCGAGCAGATTATTGATGGCCTCCACGCCCGCCGTGGTCGCCTCATCGAACTTGGGCTCGATCTGGGCATTGCCATTGGCCTTAAAGCGCAGCGTCTCCTTACCACTGCCATAGTTCCGGCCAGCATTGCCCCCACCACCACCCGACGAGGAGGCGCGGGATTGACTGCGCGGTCCGATACCCTGGAAACCGCTGCGTATGGGCTCGACCAGACGCAACGTGAACGTCTCCCCGGTGGCAATGTCCTTCAGCATGCGCGCCACCTCATAATGCCGCTTGCCCACCATATTCAGACCGTTCAGCTTCTCGATGTGATCCCCAACTTGAATATGCTCGATGCGATCAATGATGGAATCCTCCTTGATGCGCTTGATGAACGCATAGCCCGCCCCATTGTCCGTGATGGTCAGACCCAGTGCATCCTGGGTCTTGACAATCTCAATTTCCTTGGGCCGACCCTTGCGATGGGCAAATATGAAATCATCCAGGCCAATCTGTCCACCCAGCAGCCGCGTCATGTCCACCTTGTGCGAATTGAGCGTACAAAAGAGAATTTCATCCTCGGACATGTCAAAGCACTCGGCAATCTTCTTGTACAGCTCGCGAACGCTGGCGAATCCCGTGATCAGTCCCGTTGGACTGCCGTGCGCCAGCTGGCAGTGAAAGATCAGCGGCGGCTTCTTGTCCAGCTCATTGTTGTTGTTGTGCGTGTTGTTGTTGTTACTGTGATTGCTGTTGTTGTTGTGCAGCGTGGGGGGACCGCCGCTCATCGAGGATCTGGATTTGCTCTCCTGGCTGATGTCGCTGTGATCCGATGCATTCTTCGAGGATTTGCGTGCAAACAGCGGCATCTTTGTATCTTTGTATCTTATAGTTTTCAGATTTGTCTGGACAATTCTCCTCTCTCTCTCTCTCTCTCTTTCTTTTATTTTGATCTGTATGCGTAGAAGAAATTTGTGGAACTCTTTTGTGAATTCATGTTTTGATTCATAATTATTTCTGATGTTAGTTATAATTTCGTGTTTCCTTGCCCATTATTATTTATATAAAAATATATGTGTGTGTGTGTGTGTGCATTGTATGTACATGTATAACACCCATAAACCACATAAATTTATCTAATCTCACAGTGAACAAATAATTTTCAATATAGAAATCATGAGTCAACGTTCAAAGTTTGTTCAGTAAATTCCAGTTTCCAGTTCTATCAATTACACAAGTTGCTTGTCTGGATAATCATTGTCTACAATATCTGAATAATTGATTGATCGATACACCCATTAAAATTGTGCTAAACATTTATTAATTAGTTTAGTTATAAACAAACACGGTCATTTTGTGTTAAAGTGAGGTTAAACCGAAGTAAATAGCAATTTCAAGTGTTGCCAAACGTTAAAAATTAAACTCAATTGATTGATTGATTGACCGACAGTTCTTACCCAACACACGTATTATTTAAATACAAATTATGCTCAATATTCCAAATAAAATAAGAAATTAAATGTCGCGCCGCAAAAATACACAATGAAATTGAAAGAAACTTTTCCTTTTTTTTTTGGTCTGTTAACAGAAACTTTTGCAAAAATTGTTTCCAGTTGATAAGATTTCAATATTTGACAAGCGCGTGATAAGAGTGCGAAGAACGGGCAAGAGAGGAAAAGAGTGGAGAGATAAGAAAAGAGGTTCGTACTGCATTTATCAGTCGTTTTCCTCTGTTCTCACGTTCATTTAAACCGCATTCCGTCCGTCAAAGAGAGTTCGTCAAAGTGTACTGAACTTTTAAGAAGCAACCGTTAACTGTCAAATGTGACCAGAGTTCATCAACAAAACCAACTATCTCTTAAGTGTGCCCAGTTTACAAAGTTAATGCCTCACGTACCGCTTGAGAAATGGGGACTTTCCGCTTTCTTATCAAACTCGTCACTGTCAAGAATTTATAACACTTGGAAACCGAATGGCAATTAAACACACGAAATTTGGAAAAACTAAAGCAAAACAAATTATTAACAATATATGAAACAACACATGAAGGTTAAAACAAAGACTGACTTTAGATTTATAAAATAGATATATTTCATGTCTTTGGTGTTGCCACCTAGGCGAAAAAGGGGAAAAAGCTTTGGCATACAATTAACTTGTTCAACACTGTCTCAATCAGAATACTTGATTGATTGACGTTACAACCTGGACTAAAATTGAAACAGAAATAAAAGATCATAGAACTTATTAACTAATTGAATTAACATAATAAATTAATAAATATCTTTATTTGATTGCAATATTTGGAATGCTTCAATCACATTTTGATTGATTGGACTTCCCACCTGGGTTCAATACTTATAACTTGTCCTCTTTACTTAGAGTATCTATTAGTCGAACATTTAGTGCTTATTAAAAATTTTTTGCTAGTTTACTTTGCAACGTTTCGCAGTTTCGCAAATGTCGTCTTGAGTTCACATTAAACTTTGCTTTACCTTGACGGTTTCATATATAATTTTATTGTTAATTTATTTAACTCTACTTCATTTTCAGAATAACTTGGCGTTATTTGCATTTCATTTTCAACTAAATAAATAATTTGCCATGCAGCAACGCGATAGGAAATAAAATTCTTAAGCCTCTCAATCTGAAAATATGTGTCTGAAATTTATTTATTGAGAAGGGAACTTGAGACGAGCCCCTTTATAGCAAATGAGAAAGAATAACACACACTCAAAACAATATAAATAAGAATTGAGAAATAGCTCTCATACATAAATACTTATATGTATAAACCGGCTATTTGTAGCAGAGCATTATGTATACGTACATACATATGTACATAGATAGATAGATAACCCGGCGAATAAAATAGTGAGAACACAGCACGCATCAAGGTCGAATTTGTTAAGCAAACGAGGCGCGTGTGTACCTTTAACAACAATAACAATAATAACAACATCAACAAGTTCTTTACAAAATACTACGCAGTACGACTTTAACTTTTAACCATACATAAATACATAAATTTATGTGGGTTTCATGAACTGCAAAAACTGTTTTCAATTTGCAATCAAATTCATTTTAATTTTGAGTTGAACAGCAAACGTTTTTTTACTAAATTTCTATTTAAACCAGCGGTGGGCGGCCTGTACTCTGGGAGTTAAGCAGCTACTCTCATACTTATTCGGCGCCGTGATGTCGCACACAAGCAGCTCGAGTCGAGGCGTCATAAAACAATTAGACACGCTCAACTCGCGGGCAAGCTAGCAACAACAATGCACACAGGCAGCTCGAGTCGAGGCATTAGCAACAACAACGCACACAGGCAGCTCGAGACGAGGCGTCATAAAAGCAATTAGACACGCTCAGCTCGCGAGCAAGCTAGCAACAACAACGCACACAGGCAGCTCGAGTCGAGGCTGACATCGCAACGCGCCGCGCCGAAGACCTTTTTTTTTGCTCGCACATTATTTGGGTGATCGACAAAGTAGGTAGACGCGAAAAAGGTTGTTGTTGTAGTTGTTGTTGTAGTGCTCCCGAGGTCAAATTTTGCGCCCACCGCTGATTTAAACAATGACCCAAATTAAAATTTGAGTTTTTTTTTGTTATTTTTGCAATGACATCTCGAATTTCTTAGTTAGTCGCTTAAACTAGGTTATTCATACATATGTTTGCCCAAGTATGTCGTATAATTGGCACTGCAATACACGTAAACAACCAAAAAAAAACAAGTGTATAATATTTCCGCATACTCAAACGCAGCCGGTTTTTATACCCTGTAATTTATTGAAAGCGGTCTTTTATTATACGATAATTTATGAGACTTAACTGTCCGATATTTTAAAGCATTGGTGGGCACGAAATCTGAGTTGGGGAGCACTGTATCAACATCAACAACAACAACCCTATTAGAGTCTACCTAGGTTGAGAGCAGCCGCTGCTCCCGGAGCCACTGCGTGCCCACCGCTGTTTTAAAGCATACATATTTCCGATTAAAATATTCATCGAGTTGATTTTTCCAATATCTTTATTAATATTTTTTTTCTAATTTCAAATTTTAATTTAATTTTATTTAACCATTATAAAAATTCTAATAAGCATTATGAATAGTTTCATCTATACATTAAATTTTTAACTATATTTTAATTAGCTAAAAATTCGCGGCTTTAAAAGTATTTATTTGTATATAATTGAAGAAGCAGCATATTCTAATTTCAGCCCACTGCGCAGGGTAACAGCTAGTCGATCAGTGTTTAATATTAAACTTGTTTTCAATTTATATGTTTACTCGTGTCCCATTGGCTGTAATTTGTGGGCTCGTCTCGGATATGTAAAAAGGGGGCAATGAAACTGACTGCTTAGAGGTATATACTACATAATTAATGGCTATATGTGTGTGTGCATGTAAATGTAACTAAGAATGCTTTCTGTTGTATCTGTATCTGTTTCGGTTTTGTGGCGTAAACAACAAATGAATGTAAACAACAATTCGAGCGGCGCGTGTGGTTGCAACAAGTATAATTACAAAACTTAAGATAACAACATTTTGTAAACAACAATAAAATGCAACTTTAGTGAATAATAATATTTACTACGTTTTGCTAAATAGAGCAATATGTTCGATTACAATGATAAGTTGCTGAGATAACAATGAGTTTTATTCAAATTTTTGAGTTAGATCTTGTTTGATTTACTGAAATTTATTTAAAAGGTTTGGTTTAACTAAAAAGGTAATTATTGGAAAAAGTGATAAAGTTATATTTAACGCTTTCATAATTATTTAGTTGTTTTATTTTAAGTGCTCTTAAGATTTTTAATTAGTATAGTTCAAGTGAGCAATTCATTAAATAATCTAACATTTAGTCACGCATTTTCATTCATCTTTCTTCTGGTTAGACTTTTATTTTTTAATGGCTTTGCACTCGCTTAGTTTGTTTATTTGTCATTAGCCCCAAAGAACAACAAAAACTAAAACTGAACTAAATACATATTCAATGAATAATGTGTGGAATTGTGTGTGCGTGTGTGTGTTATCTACACACACACACACACACACACACACACCAAATAAATAGTGTTTCTTTTTCGGCTTTTCTTTTCTTTTTTAGTTGTTTGTCGCGCTCGCAAAACAATAAAAATAACATCAGAAAAACACATCAAGGTTATTTTGTGTATTATTGCGTGCAAAGTATTATCATCGATCTGACGTTATTATCATCTACAATGTGCTATGGCATTTTAGCTGATAATTCTAGCTACATTACATAATGCAACTATGCCCCTATAAAGTAACATACAGTGTATGTATGTAAATCAAAATTGAATAACCCAAAACAAAACGTTTGTCATGGCGATGGACGATGATGACGTTGAACAGAGCACGTAAGCAAATTGTCTTGTTTGTTTACATATTTTATTTTTGCATTTTGTTTTGCATCATTAACAATCTGTTTACACGCGCTGCTAATAGGCAAAGCTTTGAGAGAGAGAGAGAGAGAGAGAGTGAGCGAGACAGAGGGGAAATGTCAAAGGGGCGCAGCAAATGCATCATTAACAGCTGTTAACCTGATATTGTAATTGCATTTTGTTCTTATTCAATTGTTATAACACATTAACAATAACTGTAAAAATACAAATCGAACCCTTGCACTATCTCTAGTTACAGTAGCTTCATATCCCAACTGTACAATTGAAAACCTTCAAGCCTTAAGGTTACGTATTTCTTTTCAAAAGTTGAAAACATCAACAAAAGTTATTCAATGCCGAAAGCAACAAGAGACTGAAATTAATTATATTTAAGAGAAATGGCCTTTCTCTTAAAATTGTGCTCTCTTAAAGCAAAAGAGCTCAAAGCTTTGTCGTGCAAAAGCTGTCGTACCACGCTCCCTTTCCCTCTCTCACTCGCTCTCCGTTTCTCACTGGACGATCTCTGATTGGAGAACTTGAACAAAGTTCGCTGGCATCGTCGCAAATGATTCACAATTTCGTTGACTAGGTCAATATTTTGTCGGACCGTATGGATTGTAACGGTAAAAATTAATTACATTGTTCGCTTTTCGCTTAATGTCAGAAAATTGATCCCCAATGAGGGTCTTAACACATTTTAGTAATATTTTTAAAAGAGAACTCTTGATGACGTCTGACATTCTCTATATCGGTCATTCACATAAATAAACATTAACAGTTTGTCAAGTAAATGTTTTGACAGAGAACAAAGTAAAATATTTGTTTTTTTTTCTATTAAAAATCGCTGAGCTAAATGAACTTATGAACTATAATAAAAAGAGAAAAAAGATAAAAAAAAAACATAAGGAACAATAATTACTTGACATACTGTTTATATGTACATTAAGCTAATTAATATTTCTGCCCAGATTTCAGCGCATGATTCAGTTGTATTTGTGTTTGGTTATGGACTTGGCTAGCCAAAAATTTGCGTCATATATCTTTGTTTATATTTAACTTAAGATATTATTATGGTGCGTTGCCCCAGCTTATCGCATATAGATAGGTATGTTTGTGCACATTATGTGCGCATTATACTATTTATTTTTTCTTTATAGTTTTATTTTTGTATATCACGTTTTTGCTTTCCATATGGAATCACATTATTCATATTTTTGCTGACAGCGCACAAAGCAAGAAACAACAACGTGACTGATAAATGTGCATATTTTATTTGTAGTGCATTGAACTGCAGACTGAAGCACCCTGTATATGCAGAGTTGCTCTTTAATATGGAGCACACATACACACTCGGGGCAGTTTTGAAAACATTTAACCGTTTCACCTCGCTGAACTTTGCTCACCGCCACATGATAATTTAAGCAACAAATTCCACGAGTAAACAACAAAAAATCTACAAAACTGTTGAGACACACAGCACTCTGGAAAGCTTAACCAATTTGAAACTATGGTAATGAGCACAAGATGAAAGAATATGAAATTTCTGTTAAGTTCAGTAAAAGAGACAAAACAGATTAGTCAAATACTCCTTAAGCACTGTTATCAACATTAAGTTCCTTCTTTCCTTACAGCGCATTAACATAACATGGTGATCTCTTATTTCCTTTACAGCTGCCTAGCATGACATACAAATGTAACGCCATTAGTGCTATGTAAAGTAACATTTTACTGTTTTTCTCCATTTTATGGCAAAGCATTAAAGTATTGTTAAAATTGCCTGATTATGGCCATCATAGAAGCTTATAGAGCGCAGCCGCCATGGCAACGCTGGCAGATGGGGGTCCAGAATGAGTTGGTAACAATGGTGTTGCAGTTAATGCGAATGGGGCGTGCGTACCAGCGGTTCATAATATGGGCTCTGTATAGAAATGTCACGCAAGCAATTTACATAAATGACGTCGCTTCCGCTTTGACAGCATACGGCAAACGAACATTCATAGAACACAGAGAGACAGAGAGACAGACAGACGCAGCCAACAAGAACAGCAACAATTGCAAGTGAAAGAGCAACTGAAACTGGTTAACAACAATGCTATCAATAGATACGTCAGAGAATGAGAGAAAAAGTGTAGCGCAAAAAGAAAAAGAAGTAAAAAGCAATTGTGTCTGTCTGATTGGATTGTTGGTTGGTTGTGCGGAAGTGAGAAAGAAATCGATAAAAAACAATTTTCAACACTGCATAACGGCAAATGTCTGTTCAGCAGATAAGAAAACAGACTCCAAGCTGAAAACAACAACAGCAACAACAACAACAAAGCCCACTAACCAACTTCACGCTTTGTTAGCAATTTAATTTGCCTACAAATGGTCTGGAATTTTTTTATTTTTTGAAATATTTCAACCCAAAAATATGTGTATGCTCATGACTTTGGGGCGCCGCCCTCGTGCAAGTTGTGAAAATGTCGAAAAGAAAATGAAAACTGTGTTTTGCGAGTCGCACGTGTTGTGGGCAACATTAAAAAACATTAACATACTTTACGCTTTTTGGTTAAACAGGTGTAAATTGTGACTAACGGTATTTATTTTCAGTTTCAAATTAGCAACAATTAAACTGAAAATGTGAGTACTAATTTGTTATAATATTTATTTCGTGAAATCATGTAGCGACAGTCAGTCAATCAATATACCGTTACAACCCCTGGCAACAGAACCCGGCGAATTGGAAGAAACCTAACCTCAAAGCATGTGTCATGCTGGAAGCAGCGTTGCCAGAAACAGGAGAGTTAGTCCGTTAAAAAAAGCCAGATTGGAATAGTCAAGCTTTAAAGAAATAATAAAAAATATGGTACTGTTTTTCAGCATTCTGTTATTTTATTTCTACCTTCTTTCCATTTTAATTTAGAAATAAAATAAAAGTTTGCTTAAAAACAGTACCATATATTTTATTATTTCTTTAAGATTTGACTATTAAAATCTGGCTTTTTTTTAGCGGACTAATTCTGGCAACGCTGGTTGGAAATTGCATGTTGAAAGGCTCTTGAGGTAGGAAATGGTCGAAAACAGGCGATGGAAAATAAGACATTTTTATGATTGTGCAAATATGTATGTCCATGATGTCATGGATACACATAATTCTTTTTTGGGGGTTGCTAAAATCCAAATATACACATATTCTATGAATTAACTTCCGGTTCATGACATAAGCGGCACTTGGGGGCGGGGGACACAGTCGCTGTTATTCCGTGACTTGTATTGGTGAGTGCGAAGGAGAGAATAGACAAAAGTGCAATAATATTTATCGATTGCTGAGATTGTGATAATCGGTTGTCAGGACAGTCGTCGCCCTTTTGTCTAGCTATCTCTTTCAGACGCATGTTTGATCGATGGTTTTGCCTACACCAGTGTTAGTTAATAAGCAACTTTAGCCTTAATCAATTTTCTTTTTGCATTTTATTAATAACAAATGTTAGTAGTTTAACAATAATTACATGTGTGCTAGTGTGCTTTTGTGTGCAGGCAGACAAAAGGCTGAAGATGTGCCACCACCTTTCACTTTATTTATATGTATGTATGTAAGTAGAAACGAATGAATACATATCCATTGTCATGGGATGCTGTGTATCGGCGGCATTCGAACAATCAATAAAGCAACAGACAGAATGACAATTTTTAAGCAACGAAAGTAGAAAATCTGTAGTACGCACCTGTCGTTGGTGCGGACTATTATTCCAGGCTGCACTTGCCTGCACTTTGGGCACAGAAAAGCACCGTAATGAGCAAGGAAAGCGGACATACGAGACCAGGTTTTTGTTGTTGCTGTTGTCGCTATCGCTCTTCTTGTTGTTGTTTTTCCACCGCGCACATACACTCACACGCATACATATGCACACAATTTCTTTCTTTCACCCGACAGCTACTAAACTCGTTTTTTTCTTTCTAATTGCTTCACCCGTCGACCGTATGTAAAGCACACACCAACAACTCTTATTAAATTAACACGATTTATGTGTGGAAAAAATTTGCAATTTCGGCTACAGGCGCATTAATAATTAATTCTACTCATTTTTCACTACTGCATGACCGACCGAGCAACACTCACATACGCAAACTGTCGCCGTCGACCTGTCTGCTCTCACTTCTCGCTCGCTCGCTTTGCTTATGCAAAGTTGCCTGACGGTAAAAAAAAGATCATGTGGCAGCCTTGGCTAAGCTGGGAAAAAAAGAAGGGTGGCAACCATCCGGTTTCACGGATAAATCAATTCCCGGTTTAACTCAATTGAGAAACCGTGATCGCGTTCTATGACCAAACAGAATTTTAAAATAAACTTCATTATTTTAGAAAATTTATAATTTATAATTTGGTTTTTGAATTTGTAATAACAAATTTTCAATTAATTTTTTGAAAATAATTAATTTGATTCAAAAAATTACATGGGACCAATTTTCTATCGATATTTTGTGGGAGTCAACAAGTGAAGAGCGAGAGAGATATTGTCAACTGT